>JAQJVL010000002.1:0-5000 GCA_035578905.1 Stictocephala bisonia | reverse complement strand
CTATATAAGTAATTTTTCCTATTAATTAGTTGAATTAAGTTATCAGTGACCCACTCATTCCTCTTTCTACTTTTACTATTTAGTTTCTTTAACATACAAGAAGACACAAAACATGAATTATAAATTCTATAAAAGTTTGACACACATAAATCTACATTATTTACATCATATACGTCATTTCAACTAGCTACTTGCAACTGCCTTCGTAACATTTTGTAGTCTACCAATTTACAGTATTTGGGTCGTTCAGTAATATTAAATAGCTCAGATATAGATATATTTAGACCATTATGATCAGTAATGTTAAGCTCAACAACGTTACAATCAACATTCAATGGTACTGAATTTCTTAAAAGGACATGATCAATACAAGTTTTACTGTTATTCACAACCCTAGTTGGAATGTTAATTAAACTTTTAAAACCAAAAGCTGAAATTAGATTAAGATAATTTTTTGATGAATTATTATTTTTTAATAGACATACGTTCATATCCCCTGTAATAATAATTGTAGGATTACTTGTTCTTCTTAGAATGTTTTCAAAATCTGACTGAAACTGATTAAAAGTGAACTTACACTGTCTGTAGATACCAAACACAGTTAGCTGGAGGTTTTTATTGTTGTGCAAAACACTGACCACGACACTAATTACCTCGGCTGTGGGCAGTAGAATCAGCTGATAAGAGTATCGCATTGTTGACTCGACGTACACACAAACCCCGCCTACCTGTCCATCTGGTCTTGGTTGCAGCAACATGTCGTAGCCAGGCAATTGATATTTATCCTCCTCTCCACTCTTTATCCAGTCTTCAGTTAATATAATTAGACAGTATGTTTCTTTTAAGCTTTGTAGGTAAATGCACAGTTCATCATAATGTTTTCTCAAACTACGAATATTTAAAGTAAAAATTGCAAAATTAACAAGTCTATTACTAACAGAATTACTTGGCATTATAATGGAGTGTTACATTGTTCCAGTTAAACAGACATATAAGATCCCCTACGTCACTGGTGCCTTGCCATTTATATCCAGCAGCCCATTAACCTGATCCAGCGAGGTAATACGGATTGCTCTACCGCCTTCATTTTTTTTAGCATATACTTTTCCCTCCCTGGTCCAGACATACTTCCAGCCATGTTCTCTCAGCTTCTTCGTATTATATAACAGGTTCTTATTAAAGGGGGTAAGATGCTCATTAATGTACACGTTAGTTAGTGGGACATTCCTATCAAAGTCAGTTGATTTTACTCTTGTCTTTTTTCCTTTGTTAATAAATAAACCACGGATCTGTCTGTTGGAGAATTGCACAACTATGGGTTTGGGGCCCACCTCACGTCTAGTAGGTAATCTATGCATAGCTTGTATGTCACTTTGTAAGTTTACTTGTACACCGTTAATATCGGTTAGTTTCAGCACGACATCACCCATCTTCTCATTGGTAGACTCTGGTATTCCATCAATCTGAATATTTTTATTACGATTGTACTGCTGTAAGTCCTCTAATTGAGATTTATATGAAGAAATTTCTTTTTTTAGCTTTTCATTTTCATTCATCAACAAATCCTGTGACTCCTTTAAACATTTAACTTGTGAAGATTACGTTTTAACCTGTCCTTCATACTCATCTAACTTGTTAGAGAAAAACTCCATTGATGTTTTAAACTCACTCAACTGCTGACTAAATTTTTTTCCATAATCTAAAAATTGTAATTTAATAGTTTCCTCCATTTTATTTAAATATTTATACTACTTATGGCGTTACCGGACCTAGCTAGTACTGTATATTAGAAAATTATTAAAACACAAAATACAATTTTAAGTGTTATAACGAAATGTTAAACGATTAAACCAATGGCGTTATTGGATTCTTCATGGGTCGTTCTTATAGTAAACAACCTTCAAACTCGGGTACACATAATGTCTACGCGGACTGGTAGATAGATGGTGTTGCCGCAGGAACGTGCACGTAGAAATAACAATAATTGCCACTAGAGTGCAGTGGGAGCTATATGTTTTAACCTATTGCTACTAGTGTGAGTACGCAGTAAATAAGTACAGTTTGCATTGACACTGTTGATTAAAAAACACGCACAGTAGCATTGACCCACCCGCCCACCCATACACGTACAGTGGCATTGTGTGTGTGTGTGTGTGTGTGTGTGTGTGTGTGTGTGTGTGTGTGTGTGTGTGTGTGCGTGTGCGTGCGTGCGTGCGTGCGTGCATGCGTGTGTGTGTGTGTTAGGGAAATGCACAGGATGAGTCATGTGATTGTGGGGCAAAAGTCAAATTATGGATCACATAGTTGTAATTGATTGCCGATTGCATTATTCTCAGGGGTGATAAGCTCTGATTTCATTCAATCAGAGCAGGTATTGATTGGTTACAAAACCTGGATTTAGCTCTGTCTTGGGAGATCAATACATAGGGACACAAATACTTTGTAATTTAGATATTATTTTATTTAGACATTGTTTATTGGTTTGTCTTTTTAATGTTTTATTAGTTTGATTGCTGATTTTGATAGTCACACAATATATAGAAACTCTTCTACTATGCCATTTGTAGCACAGGAAACATATTTTATAAGAAGATTAAACCGAGATTGGCCTTACCCATGGTGGGTTAAGTTAAGTCGACACGGGTGGCGCAGTGCTGTAACCCAGCTACTTAGAGACAAAGTGTTTGGGAGATTGTAGGCGATAGGTTTTATGCTCGGTCCTCTTAATACCGTCATAGCGTCCAGCCAATGGTTGCCATCGATGTGGACACTACTAGACAAGTCTGGGGTGTCCATGTTGGATGATAGTCAGGGTTCGGATGTTGTGTAGGGAAGAGAACTAAGTGTCAAACTTGACAGTTAGCTGAAAATTAGACCAACACTACGTGGTTCGGATTTCAAGTAAAACTGTTGGTCCCATAGTTGGCCTGGCGAATGGGCTATTAATAAATAGTCCTTTCTGAGCTAAGTCGAACTCATACAGTATAGTAACAATGACTATACTAGATCATCTAAACTCATCACACTCATTCTCGTATTCACCCATATCTCTACGATCGGCACCTTAGAAATGAATAATGAATAATAATAATGAATTAAGGATTACACACAGTCTCCAGTGGCGGGAAGGATCTGGTTGTAAGACGTAATCTCCGGAGAACGTGTTAAATATTAACTAGACAAGAGCATCAGCGCCACCAACTGAAGCACACAACGATCTTTGTATGGATTACACACAGTATCCAGTGGCGGGAAGGATCTGGTTGTAAGACGTAATCTCCGGAGAACGTGTTAAATATTAACTAGACAAGAGCATCAGCGCCACCAACTGAAGCACATAACGATCTTTGTATGGATTAACTTTCCTAGTAAACCTCCTCTTTTTAAATATTTATTTCTCCACAGTTCAAGAAACATGTCGTTTACAGTCCATCTTCATGTAGTAATGGCATGAAGCTCTCCTTAAATGATTTTAGCCAATGTATATTTAAGACTGCAAGGATATGTATATACGCAACGATTGGCATTGTTTGATTCTATATTGTAGTCAATTGGTTTAACAAATTATTTTAGTGTGTATTAATTGAAAATATCTCTTTAAATTTTCTTGAGTAACGCTAGAATATTTGAAATAACTAGTCCATTAGGAAGCCCAACAACTACAAAATATGTATTCAATGCAATTATTATTGTGTACTTATTTGTAAATTTCATCAACGAAAAATTGTACTAGTAACTAAAACGTTATTTACTCAATATTACAGAAATGATGGTTTGAGATGTTGTTAAACGATTGAGAGCAGAACAATGAATATAAGTCTTTTCAAAAATATCCGAAATATTGCCAATATAATGAAGTTCAAATTCCACGATAGGCTATGGTTCCTTAGATATTGTAGTTATTTTTATTTCCATAAAAGCCATTTATAAAGATATTTAATAGCTACTAATATTGTTTTTTAATTAATTAACTTACAATTTATCCCCATTTAAATTTCGACAGTGTTAATATCTTTCTCAAGTATGTAATCTTCATATAAAAAAGAATTTACTAATGTTCATATTTTAGTAATCAGGTGTACACACTATAAATATTGTAACCTAAGATCCAAAGGATGTATCGGTAACAATATATGATTGTTGTAAATACATAATAAATTTTATAATGTTGAGTGAAAAATGGGACAAAATAATAAAAATGTATTAATGTTTTATTAAGTTATTATATAATACATAATATTTGTAAAAACCCTGTAAATACTTCGGGATATTAAACTTATGAGAAAAACTGCTTATAATGCCCAAAAGCTATTATTTTTCCGTCTGTCTGTCTTCACAAATAAGAGAAAGTGTTAAAATACAAATAAAAATGGTTTGCCTATATTACTGAACCAATATTTAACCAAACTGCACCCTTATGCTTGCGTCACTTTGGATATGGCAATTGTTGTTGTCAGTGACAAACATTGTTCAAACGCATTAAAATATCACAAGTTGAGCATGTGTTCCTTAATTAATTGGTGTAACTTGCACTTAAATATTAACGACGTAAAGTGAAAAAAATACAATAAATTTAGCTTAAAGTTGAAGTTAAAATCTGCACAGATGCTTCCTTGACTGAAAGCACACTGTAAAAGGAAACATTATAAAATAAGTAGATGATTCACTCCAATATAGTTTTTTTCTATAGTTAATAACATATGCAGAACGCTCTGGTTACATTCTATCTGATAGTTAATCTGGCACTCTTTGTTCTTTTCTACAGGATTTAGACACGATAAACAAGTGGAACTTGAACAACTTTACACCGTAACTTTATGCTTTGATAGCGTAAAAACTCTGCCCAAGCAATATTAAATTGAAGTTTTCTCATATCTATCGCATTATTTATGTGCTTTGAAAGTGACTTTAAATCAAATTTCTTGTGTTTTTCCAACAAACATCAAACTATTTCTTAGACTTGAAGTATTCTTATGGTATGGTTTAGTTCTAAAATTTTC